>JALGPY010000008.1:78755016-78762516 GCA_023055425.1 Linanthus parryae
GTTTGGAAGTCCTCGTCCAAACGAATATTTTACACAGAACCGCCAAGGAATTCCATTAATAACCGGCCGTTTTGATCCTTTGGAACAACTCGATGAATTTAGTAGATCTTTTTAGGAGGCCCCAATGACCATAGATCGAATCTATCCAATTTTTACAGTGCGATGGTTGGCTATTCACGGACTAGCTGTACCTACCGTTTTTTTTTTTAGGGTCAATATCCGCAATGCAGTTCATCCAACGATAAAACTAATCCGAATTATATAGCTATGACACAATCAAACCCGAACGAACAAAGTGTTGAATTGAATCGCACCAGCCTCTACTGGGGGTTATTACTCATTTTTGTACTTGCTGTTTTATTTTCCAATTATTTCTTCAATTAATAAAAAAAAAAGAGAATAATAGAATAATAACGCTAGGAATTCTCTTAGACCCATTCGGAAGGATCTCATCGCATAATTATCTATGACTGTTTATGTCTCTAGCATGACCATTTGATGAAATGTGGAGGAAAGTGAGTTAAATGGCCGATACTACTGGAAGGATTCCTCTTTGGCTAATAGGTACTGGAACTGGTATTCTTGCGATCGGTTTAATAGGTATTTTCTTTTATGGTTCATATTCCGGATTAGGTTCCTCCCTGTAGTAATGGGATGAATTGAGTTGTAGAAATGAAAGCGTAAGAACTCAACGGGGCCTTCCCCCGCGAATCAGACAAAGAAAGAGGGGAATCCCGTTGAGTTCTTAATAAGAAAATCATAAATCCTAAAATTTTTCGTATAAATAAGAAAACGGCTTTCTTTTTGTGATATTTCAAAAAAATCCAATCCATTGATATTCTTGAAAAATGCACTTCATTAATTGATTCAGAACACCCCTTCCTTGATAGATCGATACTTGCAAAGTTAGAAGAAAGAAGGAATCAATCTATTTCCGAGATAAAATATATATTTCTTAGTATCTCATTGAAATTTTTTTTTTTCGAAATTCATTGAAGAAGGTCTATTTACTCAAAAATTTTCCCTATCCTTTTTGTTTATCCACTCTATTGTATATGTACTCAAATTTTTTAATTGAAAAAAAGAGTCCTAATACATCTAGAAAAAATAGAAACTAAGACGAAGGAGATCAAAAATATTTATTATTTCGACACAAGAAAGGAGTGTGGAAAAGTCCTTTTCTTGTGTCGAATACTAGGAAGACAAATAATCCCTACTAGAATTCTTTGTTACCCAGATTTATTCGTTCTAGTTCCCCCTTATTTATATTGAGTAGAATTAGATTGTATATTACAATAAAAAACTTATTGATTTATGACATTTAAATCTAGCAAAAATAATAGAGTCACAGTACCCCAATTTGAATAAAAAAAGAAAGGGGTAAAGTCAAATAGTCTTCTTCACAATCGACATAATGTGACTCGGAATGCGATACAAAGAACTCTCTACATCTTGTAGAAAAAGAATATAACAAAGCAACGTTTTATAATTTTTTTTTTTGAATTATACATACTCACTAACAATAATTTGGTTCTTTTTACAAAGTTGAGAAATCCCCGAGTCTAAAAATTCATTTCGGACAATTGAACCTTCTCAATTTGTTTCTTTTTAAGAACCAAAAAGATTTGTGCCAAAACAGCAGATGCTAAGAAGAACAAAAGACCCTGAACGCGTAAGGGATCTTGAAGTACTATTTCTGCATCTCCCTGACCAAATCCGCCTACATTAGGATTACTCGTTAACGGTTGATCCAATTTTATAGATTCGCCCTCTGAAACAAGAAGTTCTGGCCCTGAAGGGATAATATCAACCACTTGACGCCCATCCGATACACCCACTATGGTGATTTCGTATCCACCCTTTTCTTTTCGAACAATTTTGCTTACTATACCTGCTGCTGTAGCATTATAAACTGTATTGTTACTCTTGCTCCCGTCGGGATAAATCTGACCCCTTCCTCTGTTTCCGCCTACATATATAGGATACTTTAAGAAGTGAGCATCTTTTGTAGTAGCAGGGTCCGGGGAAAGGATAGGAAAGGTGATTTCACTATATTTCTGACCAGGAACAGGGCCTATCACAAGAATATTTTTTTTATTGGGGCGATAGCTCTGAAAGGACAGATTGCCTATCTTTTCTTTCATCTCGGGGGAAATACGATCAGGGGGGGCCAATTCAAAACCCTCAGGTAAAATAAGAACAGCCCCCACATTCAAAGCCCCCTTTTTACCATTAGCAAGAACTTGTTTCAATTGCCTATCATAAGGAATTCGAATAACTGCTTCAAATACAGAATCAGGAAGTACTGTTTGTGGGACCTCAATATCTACGGGCTTATTAGCTAAATGACAATTGGCGCATACCATACGTCCAGTGGCTTCCCGTGGGTTTTCATAACCCTGCTGTGCAAAAATGGGATATGCACTTGAAATGGATGTCCGAGTTATGATATATATCATGAGCGATATGGAAATGGATCGAGTAATCTGTTCCTTTATCCAAGAAAAAGTATTTCTAGTTTGCATGGTTCAATCATTGATCCCAAAAATTTCTACAATAAATTTGGCAGGTCGCTATTCGAATTCCCTATCCACGATTATGTTATTTACTGGAATACTTTGACTGGAATAATATAGGACGAATTCCGGGGATGGATAGAAATAGAAAAAGGGAGTACGATTTCAAATACTTTGCTTATGTACAACCAAAAAATAAGAAAGATTCGAATTCGATTAATAGCAGTGAATCGTTTGTCAATCATTCATTGAATGATAAATTACTACAAGTGACGGAGAAAGGCGATTTAAATAATGGAAAATCCAATATTTAAAAATTGTATCTAGAATGACTGGAAAGGTGGAAACAAGACCCGATATAATTTGATCGTTATGAACAAATCCAAAATCTTTGTAGACAGAGCCAATCATTAGTTCCCATCCATGGGGTGAATGGAATCCGATACATAAATCGGTTAATAAAAGACTAGAAAAAGCTTTTATTGTATCACTTAAGTTATATAGGAATTCTTGAGCCCAAGAGTTAAGAATAAGAAGTTCTTCATTCCGAAGAATAGAATAACCGCTTAGAATAACGAAACAGATTATATTTGTCGAGAAGTGCAAAATCGTATGGATACGATCATCATTGTATATTTTGATTAATTGGATTGTTTCTTTGTGGATTCCTATACGAAGCTTTTGTAGGTGTGTCTCCGAGTATTCCGTGATCATTTCGTCCAAGAAGAGGAGTTCCTCTAATTCTATAAATTTTTCTAGAATATTTTTTTCTTGAATATCATTCAAAAAACTTTCGGATTGACTAGTATTCCACCAATTGATAACCCAAGATTTCAGACTCTTATTAAATAAGAGAGAAATGCACCAGGGCAAAAATACTATAGATAGAAGATAAAGGAGAGGAGTTAATGTTTTTTTTTTTGCCATTTTTTTGTGAATTGTTAATGAACCCACCTTATTCGGCGACTCTATGGGATCTATCTATCAAGTATAAGTTCTATTACAAGTATCGAATCTATCCATTTATTCACTTGTTTTTGATTTATGATTGCGTGCGTGGTGAGTCCTGGAATCGAGAAAGAATACAGAAATAGAATGAAAATCCATTGTGAATTCAAATGAAGAAATAAAAAAATAAATAATAAAAAAAATAGTATTTCCCGATATCTGGATTGGCCAAATTCGAAACAAGTATCTCCTTTCGATGAATGCTCGAAAGAATTACTTCAAGTAATGGGTATTATTCAGATTTTGAGATGAAAAAGCCCTTTTCTGTCAGTCTATCAAAATAAATATCCAATATTTCGAAAAAAATTCACCGACTACCCATAATTCAGGAATAAATGAATTGAGGGAATTTTCTTTGGATAGTTATCCTTCTAATAGATCCAATTGATTGGTTATTAAGAAGAAGAATAAGGATAAAAAGAAAAGTTGATTGACAAAAACAAGGTTTTAATTTTATGGTTCTTCCATATACCTTTGTTTGATTTCGCTCAAATGAAGGTTCTGAAGAAAGTGAAGTTATGTTATAGAAAAAGAGGATTCTTCAACCTTTTCTCTCCTGTTGAGAAAGCAGGTATTCTTGAGTTCATTTCTCAAAAAATTTCAATTGGGACACGCAAGAAATAGGCTAATTCCGCAGCCTTTTGTTCAATTTCTCGTGGAGTCAAATTCTCATCAGTACGAGTCAAGGGAATGGCCCCTTGGCCTCGGATTTCCATATAAAGAATACGACGAGCATAAATACCCTCTTTCACTTCTATTCGGACGGACTGAATATCTTTTATAAGAAATTGGAGGAAGATACGACGATTTTTTCCCGGAAATCCCCACCGAAAAATACACACTATTCCTTCTTTTCTATCGAATCGATCATAACCACTACCTACATTCCACGAAATTGTGCACCACAAATAGGCACTAATAAAGAGACCCGCGATCCCATAGAAAGACATTACCAGCCCTTGTGGAAAAAAACAATTTGTTGATATGGAAATAAAGATATTAAGTTTCTACCAAAATAACTGGAAGTTCCAACCAATAAGAATCCAGATGATCCTAAAAAAAGGATAAAGGCCCAGCAAAAATTACTTATTTTTCGAGACCCCTTTATAAGTTCTATCCATATATGTTTTGATCGCCAACTCATACTTGATTTGATTGCATTTTATTGGAATTTAGAGAATAGCCTGCATTAATTTGACTTTCCTCCTTTTTTGTTTCCGAAATAACTCTCATCAACTAGCACTATTTTGATGTGAACCTTTAGAAGTAATTCATCAAATTGGTTAGATCTAAAAAAAGAGCATCCCTTTCATATGATCATATGATATGATCCCACTAGAAATATTGACATACACACGGATACATCGACTTTCCATTTCAGACATCCGCCAATCCGGATTTGATTCTATTTGAAAATAGCTCGGTTTACCCATATATCATTTTCTCTATGCATAAGAACTCTTTCATTTATGGTCGGCAGAAATAGAGGGTTATACGATATTCCACGAAATGGGTATTTGTGTTATGATACAAGTCTAAGTTTTGAAAAAAAATCGACGAGATTTGTTACTATCGGATCTAAACAATTTCTTTTTTTTCAATATGAAGAGATAAAGAAGCCATTGCAATTGCCGGAAGTAATAGGCCTATTAAAGGCACAAAAATAGAGGGAAAGTTGAAAGTTATCATAGAATGAATACCTTGATTTACTATTTGTACCTGTTATTATTATATTGTTATAAAAATATCTTGTAATAATTCTAATTAAGAATTAGAAATTCTTAATTTATTTAATTCTTATTAATCCCTATCATAAATAATTACTATCTAATAACATAAAATCGAATTAATTCACTTCTAATTATATTCGAATTATGAATTTCGAATTCGAATTGATATGGATATAGATCGAAGTCTCTATCTAAGGGAATATATATAATAAGTGAAAGGAATATAGAACTAAATAAATGGGCTTATTCATCTTTCAACATGAAAAATATATATATCATAATCGCTTTTATTATTCTGCCGCTTTTCTTTTTGTTTTATTCTTGTCCTTTAATATAATTTAATAAGGAAAATTTTTTACAAATTACGAAAAGATTTCGTAGAATCCCATCCAAGAGGAATTTTTAGTCAAAAGGGGATTCTCGAAAGATATAAAAAGAAAAAAGTTGATATCTTTTATCTAAATTTTATATTATATTAATTATTATATGTTTGTATTATTAATTAAATATATGTAAGAAGGGAAGATTAAATTTGTCTTATTTTTCTAATTTCCCAAAAGAAAGAATTCACTCTTTTATAGGGGCTTCCTGATTAGTAATCAGGAATATTACTAATCAGAAAAAGGGGTCAAAAAAAAAACGAATTATCTGCTACTTTTGATTCTTTTTACAATTAGATCTTATATCACTAAATAAAAAACCATACCGTTCTTCTTCTTTTTACTTTGATCTCGATGAACTACCTCTTTACTAGAAATAAAATAATTGCATTTAATACTCTACTTGATACTTGATTGAATTTTGATTCAAAGGAAAGAAAGCGTGGAGCTGAAATAACTCACTCAGAACACTTTTTAAAGGATTACGTGGTACGATTAGATCGAATAGGCCCTTCTAGAATAAATATTCAGACGCTTGTGAACCCTCAGGTACTGTTTTATTCAATGTTTGTTCAATTACTCTTTTACCCGCAAATGCAATGTAAGCATTGGGTTCGGCAATAATGATATCTCCCAACATACCAAAACTGGCTGTTACCCCACCAGTAGTAGGAGATGTAAGAATCGATACATAAAATAGTTTTTTATTTGATTGATAATCATATAAAGCAGAAGATATTTTAGCCATTTGCATTAAACTCAAACTTCCTTCTTGCATACGTGCACCCCCAGATGCACACACGATAATAAGAGGTATCAATTTTTTGGTAGCATGCTCGATCAAACGGGTAATTTTCTCCCCGACTACAGATCCCATACTACCCCCCATAAACTGAAAATCCATAACCCCAATGGCCACGGGAATGCCATTTATTTGGCCTATGCCTGTTTGAACAGCGTCAGTTAACCCCGTCTTGCTTTGATAAGAACCGATACGCATTTTATAAGGATCCTCCTCTGAATGAAATGCAATCGGATCCAGAGAGACCATGTCTTCGTCCATCGGATCCCAAGTGCCTGGATCAATCAAAAGTTCGATTCTATCTGAACTACTCATTTTCAAATGATATTCACACTGTTCACAAATATTCATTTTGGACTTCAAAATTTTCTTATAATTTAATCCATAACAATTTTCGCATTGAATCCACAAATAACTATATTGTTGATTTACATCAAGATCATTAGAGCTTTCTTTTCTAGTTAAATAGGCCCTCTTTGTGCTCTTTCTTATACTGGAACTCTCGCTTTCACTACTATTTTTTCTACTTCCACCACAAATGGAACTAGAAATATAACTGTCACTGTAATTGTCATCCCCACTTACAATGTAAGTATCAATATAGATTTGCGAATGAAGATAACTATCAATGCAATTATTCATGCAATTATTCCAACTATATTGAGTATCATACATATAACGGTCGGAGCAGGGATAGCCACTCTTAGATCCATTATTCAAATAATCAGAATTCCGATAACTAGAAAGGGAACTTTCTAGTTCACTCATAAAAGAACGAGCATTGTTAATTTCAAAAATATAATTTTCAATATCAAAATATATGGAATAACTGTCCCCATTACTATCCCTAACTAAAAAAGTCTCATCCGCGATGAAATTATGAATGTCTTTGACACTGACGAAATGATCAACATTACTATAACGAGAACTCTCATTATTACTCCAATTAGGAATGTTTTTCTCCCTATCATTTCGATTCGGATCCTCATTTTCAATGGTATTTTCAATAGGACCAAGACTATCCATTGATTTACTTAACCCACAACTGTGTTTTAACTCTTTTT